>JAUIMM010001090.1:575000-617500 GCA_031769625.1 Taudactylus pleione
GTCACAGTCCTATGTATCATTTCACGTTGTGTCACAGTCCTATGTATCATTTCACGTTGTGTCACAGTCCTATGTATCATTTCACGTTGTGTCACAGTCCTATGTATCATTTCACGTTGTGTCACAGTCCTATGTATCATTTCACGTTGTGTCACAGTCCTATGTATCATTTCACGTTGTGTCACAGTCCTATGTATCATTTCACGTTGTGTCACAGTCCTATGTATCATTTCACGTTGTGTCACAGTCCTATGTATCATTTCACGTTGTGTCACAGTCCTATGTATCATTTCACATTGTAAATGTTTTCAACAAAGACAATGCAGAACTGGGGACTCACAGGACAGTTGCCGTTTCATCTATAGACATTGATTGGTCTGTGGGCCTGATTCAGATTTGGGAATAGTGAGCAAGTAAAGCTGGGTACACACCTAACAGATATATCTGCCGATGATGGTTGTTCATACACACGGACCAACCACCATCTGGCTGCGGGTCCTGCTGGCCGGAGGTCGTGTCCCTCCCCACAGCCTCTGCAGCTAGTATACAGGCGGATGGCACACCACCCATACACACCACACGGTGCCCCGATATACTGTATCTGCAGCTAGTATACAGGCGGATGGCACACCACCCATACACACCACACAGTGCCCCGATATACTGTATCTGCAGCTAGTATACAGGCGGATGGCACACCACCCATACACACCACACAGTGCCCCGATATACTGTATCTGCAGCTAGTATACAGGCGGATGGCACACCACCCATACACACCACACGGTGCCCCGATATACTGTATCTGCAGCTAGTATACGGGCGGACGGCACACCACCCATACACACCACACGATGCCCCGATATACTGTATCTGCAGATATATTGGGCATTGGCTGTGCAGCACAGCCGACGCGATATGTCTGTGAACGACGTCGTACACAGACATATCGCTGGTACACTCTGGCCGTCGCACACAAGATATATTGGCTGATCAATTGGTCGCCCAATCTATCTGCCAGTCTGTACCCAGCAGGCTGCACTGGGGGGAGAGCAGATGTAACATGTCCAGAGCGTTAGATTTGGGAGGGAGGTGTCCAAGCTGTAATGTACATTGCAGTGTAATAATAAAGCTGTCCAGCATGTGTGGGCTACAGTACATACAGAGGCAGCCAGTAATTACCCTGCATGCAGTAATATGAATGTATCTGCCCCCCTTACATTGCAACATGATTTGTCCGGTATAGAGTTACACTAGCGATGGATTGCCGCGATCCTGTAACATGGCATCTCTGGATTGGTGATAAACAACATGTTTGATTACACAAATTTGCTGATAAATATGATTGTGACCCACAGACGGATCGCTGAACATCGATGGCCTCCGGAACTGCGTTTGCGATCCTATCGCAGGATCCGGCAATCCTTCAGATAGTGTATGGGGGCCTTATCTCTATTCCCAAATCTGATCCAGGCCCTGTATTCTGTCATTCGGCCCCACATAGGCCTTTGATGTAGGTGATACATTCTTTTTCATTACTTAGTCTTATATGATGGAATTCTGAACAAAATAGAATATACAGTATTTCCAGCATGGGAATGGTCTCCTGCCTATAACACATAAGATCCGATCTCTGCATGATAAACTCACCAACGTCTTCTATATTCATGTTATAAACATTAGAATGAAATCATTCCTATGTATCATTTCTGTGTGCCCCTGTACACTGGTATGGCTATACATTTGTTATACTATGGTAATTACTGCATTGTTTGGCCATAAATCTTCTCCTCCATGAACCCTTTTGCAGCTGAGAGAATGACGCCCAGCAGGTTCCTGTGTTAGGGGACGATATTACCTCATTGGGCTGACACCAGAATACAAAACCTGAATGTACATCCTCAATCTCTTACACTGGGTACACATTATACAATATATCGTTTTCACGCGGATCAGAAGGATATATCGGGCACATTGTCTAATGTGAGCGCGCTCCTGCGGGTCGCCAGCTCTTTGCCATAGAGAACAGCAGATGTGACAATCCGGCGGGTGATGGTATGCTCCTGGATGCAGCCACTGAACAATGTATCTCGCGGTCACGCACTATATCGTTCTGTGTGTATGGCGACCAATGTATCATTACATTGGTCACCCCGTCGGCCACGATCCTGGATCGTCTAATGTGTACCCAGCATTGCACTAATTCTAATGTGTACCCAGCATTGCACTAATTCTAATGTGTACCCAGCATTGCACTAATTCTAATGTGTAACCAGCATTGCACTAATTCTAATGTGTAACCAGCATTGCACTAATTCTAATGTGTAACCAGCATTGCACTAATTCTAATGTGTAACCAGCATTGCACCAATTCTAATGTGTAACCAGCATTGCACTAATTCTAATGTGTACCCAGCATTGCACTAATTCTAATGTGTACCCAGCATTGCACTAATTCTAATGTGTAACCAGCATTGCACTAATTCTAATGTGTAACCAGCATTGCACTAATTCTAATGTGTAACCAGCATTGCACTAATTCTAATGTGTACCCAGCATTGCACTAATTCTAATGTGTACCCAGCACTGCACTAATTCTAATGTGTACCCAGCATTGCACTAATTCTAATGTGTACCCAGCATTGCACTAATTCTAATGTGTTGTGTACCCAGCATTGCACTAATTCTAATGTGTACCCAGCATTGCACTAATTCTAATGTGTACCCAGCATTGCACTAATTCTAATGTGTACCCAGCATTGCACTAATTCTAATGTGTACCCAGCATTGCACTAATTCTAATGTGTACCCAGCATTGCACTAATTCTAATGTGTACCCAGCATTGCACTAATTCTAATGTGTACCCAGCATTGCACTAATTCTAATGTGTACCCAGCATTGCACTAATTCTAATGTGTACCCAGCATTGCACTAATTCTAATGTGTAACCAGCATTGCACTAATTCTAATGTGTAACCAGCATTGCACCAATTCTAATGTGTAACCAGCATTGCACTAATTCTAATGTGTACCCAGCATTGCACTAATTCTAATGTGTACCCAGCATTGCACTAATTCTAATGTGTACCCAGCATTGCACTAATTCTAATGTGTACCCAGCATTGCACTAATTCTAATGTGTACCCAGCATTGCACTAATTCTAATGTGTACCCAGCATTGCACTAATTCTAATGTGTAACCAGCATTGCACTAATTCTAATGTGTACCCAGCATTGCACTAATTCTAATGTGTACCCAGCATTGCACTAATTCTAATGTGTACCCAGCATTGCACTAATTCTAATGTGTACCCAGCATTGCACTAATTCTAATGTGTACCCAGCATTGCACTAATTCTAATGTGTACCCAGCATTGCACTAATTCTAATGTGTACCCAGCATTGCACTAATTCTAATGTGTACCCAGCATTGCACTAATTCTAATGTGTACCCAGCATTGCACTAATTCTAATGTGTAACCAGCATTGCACTAATTCTAATGTGTAACCAGCATTGCACTAATTCTAATGTGTACCCAGCATTGCACTAATTCTAATGTGTACCCAGCATTGCACTAATTCTAATGTGTACCCAGCATTGCACTAATTCTAATGTGTACCCAGCATTGCACTAATTCTAATGTGTACCCAGCATTGCACTAATTCTAATGTGTAACCAGCATTGCACTAATTCTAATGTGTACCCAGCATTGCACTAATTCTAATGTGTACCCAGCATTGCACTAATTCTAATGTGTACCCAGCATTGCACTAATTCTAATGTGTACCCAGCATTGCACTAATTCTAATGTGTACCCAGCATTGCACTAATTCTAATGTGTAACCAGCATTGCACTAATTCTAAATAACAATCTGATATTTGGGTTCTTGGCTCTTTTTTTTGCTTATGAATTTAATTCTGCATACAATACAATACAATACAATAGCGGGTTTAGAGGGATTGTTAAATTATTGTTCTCATCCTAACCCACCGCTCTACTTAGTCTCTCCTCTCTGTGTCTCCTCTCTGTGTCTCCCCCTCCTCTATAGAGTGTAAGCTCTCATCCTAACCCACCGCTCTATGCTCCTCACTCATTGTCTCTCCCCTCTGTGTCTCCCCCTCCCCTATAGAGTGTAAGCTCTCCTCCTATCCCACCACTCTATGCTTCTCACTCACTGTCTCTCCCCTCTGTGTCTCCCCTGTGTCTCCCCCTCCCCTATAGAGTGTAAGCTCTCATCCTATCCCACCGCTCTATGCTCATCACTCACTGTCTCTCCCCTCTGTGTCACCCCTGTCTGTCTCCCCCTCCTCTATGATCAGTGGTGTCACAAAGGTGGTACGGGGGCTGCAGAACACACCCAGGTGTCACCCGCCGAGGGTTGACCAAAAAATCCTGACTCCTCAGTGACAAGAGCTGGGTGCTGCATTGTAGCATTACGTGACTCAGTGAGGAAGCCAGCACTGCAAACAGACTGGGCCCAGGGGGCAGTGCGCATCTCCGGAACCTCCGGAGTGACAAGAAGCGGGGCTTCGGGCCGCATGGGCCTGCCCCCACCCACAAGAACAAGCCTGCCCAACCCCACCCGCACCAGGTAACAAGAAGTAGGGACGCTACTGCCTATGATGGTACACTTCTCATTAGCAGGGCCCACCGATCTTCTGGGCTCAGCCTATGCAGCTTCTGTGCATATACAGAGATGGCCTATATTCCATGTGTGTACAGTGCTGCTTCTGTGTATATACAGAGATGGCCTATATTCCATGTGTGTACAGTCCTGCTTCTGTGCATATACAGAGATGGCCTATATTCCATGTGTGTACAGTCCTGCTTCTGTGCATATACAGAGATGGCCTATATTCCATGTGTGTACAGTCCTGCTTCTGTGCATATACAGAGATGGCCTATATTCCCTGTGTGTACAGTGCTGCTTCTGTGCATATACAGAGATGGCCTATATTCCATGTGTGTACAGTGCTGCTTCTGTGCATATACAGAAATTGCCTATATTCCATGTGTGTACAGTGCTGCTTCTGTGCATATACAGAGATGGCCTATATTCCATGTGTGTACAGTGCTGCTTCTGTGTGTATATACAGAGATGGCCTATATTCCATGTGTGTACAGTGCTGCTTCTGTGTGTATATACAGAGATGGCCTATATTCCGTGTGTGTACAGTGCTGCTTCTGTGCATATACAGAAATTGCCTATATTCCATGTGTGTACAGTGCTGCTTCTGTGCATATACAGAGATGGCCTATATTCCATGTGTGTACAGTCCTGCTTCTGTGCATATACAGAGATGGCCTATATTCCATGTGTGTACAGTGCTGCTTCTGTGCATATACAGAGATGGCCTATATTCCGTGTGTGTACAGTGCTGCTTCTGTGTATATACAGAGATGGCCTATATTCCATGTGTGTACAGTCCTGCTTCTGTGTATATACAGAGATGGCCTATATTCCATGTGTGTACAGTGCTGCTTCTGTGCATATACAGAGATGGCCTATATTCCGTGTGTGTACAGTGCTGCTTCTGTGTATATACAGAGATGGCCTATATTCCCTGTGTGTATAGTGCTGCTTCTGTGTGTATATACAGAGATGGCCTATATTCCGTGTGTGTACAGTGCTGCTTCTGTGTGTATATACAGAGATGGCCTATATTCCGTGTGTGTACAGTGCTGCTTCTGTGTATATACAGAGATGGCCTATATTCCCTGTGTGTACAGTGCTGCTTCTGTGCATATACAGAGATGGCCTATATTCCGTGTGTGTACAGTGCTGCTTCTGTGCATATACAGAGATGGCCTATATTCCATGTGTGTACAGTCCTGCTTCTGTGTATATACAGAGATGGCCTATATTCCCTGTGTGTACAGTCCTGCTTCTGTGTGCATATACAGAAATGGCCTATATTCCCTGTGTGTACAGTGCTGCTTCTGTGCATATACAGAGATGGCCTATATTCCATGTGTGTACAGTGCTGCTTCTGTGCATATACAGAGATGGCCTATATTCCATGTGTGTACAGTGCTGCTTCTGTGTGTATATACAGAGATGGCCTATATTCCCTGTGTGTACAGTGCTGCTTCTGTGAATATACAGAGATGGCCTTTATTCCGTGTGTGTACAGTGCTGCTTCTGTGTATATACAGAGATGGCCTATATTCCATGTGTGTACAGTGCTGCTTCTGTGCATATACAGAGATGGCCTATATTCCATGTGTGTGCAGTGCTGCTTCTGTGCATATACAGAGATGGCCTATATTCCGTGTGTGTACAGTGCTGCTTCTGTGTATATACAGAGATGGCCTATATTACGTGTGTGTACAGTGCTGCTTCTGTGCATATACAGAGATGGCCTATATTCCCTGTGTGTACAGTGCTGCTTCTGTGCATATACAGAGATGGCCTATATTCCATGTGTGTACAGTGCTGCTTCTGTGCATATACAGAGATGGCCTATATTCCCTGTGTGTACAGTCCTGCTTCTGTGCATATACAGAGATGGCCTATATTCCCTGTGTGTACAGTGCTGCTTCTGTGCATATACAGAGATGGCCTATATTCCATGTGTGTACAGTGCTGCTTCTGTGCATATACAGAGATGGCCTATATTCCATGTGTGTACAGTCCTGCTTCTGTGTGTATATACAGAGATGGCCTATATTCCGTGTGTGTACAGTGCTGCTTCTGTGTATATACAGAAATGGCCTTTATTCCGTGTGTGTACAGTGCTGCTTCTGTGTATATACAGAGATGGCCTATATTCCATGTGTGTACAGTGCTGCTTCTGTGTATATACAGAGATGGCCTATATTCCCTGTGTGTACAGTGCTGCTTCTTTTTATTTATTATTTTATTTATTACCAGTTATTTATATAGTGCACACATATTCCCCATCACATGGTCACACATACACACACTAGGGGGTCACATCACTCCCTGCCCCAGTGCTTACACTCTATATTCCCCATCACATGGTCACACACATACACACTAGGGGGTCACATCACTCCCTGCCCCAGTGCTTACACTCTATATTCCCCATCACATGGTCACACACATACACACTAGGGGTCACATCACTCCCTGCCCCAGTGCTTACACTCTATATTCCCCATCACATGGTCACACACATACACACTGGGGGTCACATCACTCCCTGCCCCAGTGCTTATACTGTATATATTCCCCATCACATGGTCACACACATACACACTAGGGGTCACATCACTCCCTGCCCCAGTGCTTACACTCTATATTCCCCATCACATGGTCACACACATACACACTAGGGGTCACATCACTCCCTGCCCCAGTGCTTACACTCTATATTCCCCATCACATGGTCACATACATACACACTAGGGGGTCACATCACTCCCTGCCCCAGTGCAGCTTACACTCTATATTCCCCATCACATGGTCACACATACACACTAGGGGTCACATCACTCCCTGCCCCAGTGCTTACACTCTATATTCCCCATCACATAGTCACACACATACACACTAGGGGGTCACATCACTCCCTGCCCCAGTGCTTACACTCTATATTCCCCATCACATGGTCACACACATACACACTAGGGGTCACATCACTCCCTGCCCCAGTGCAGCTTACACTCTATATTCCCCATCACATGGTCACATACATACACACTAGGGGGTCACATCACTTACTGCCCCAGTGCTTACACTCTATATTCCCACACATACACACTAGGGGTCACATCACTCCCTGCCCCAGTGCTTACACTCTATATTCCCCATCACATGGTCACACACATACACACTAGGGGTCACATCACTCCCTGCCCCAGTGCTTACACTCTATATTCCCCATCACATGGTCACATACATACACACTAGGGGGTCACATCACTCCCTGCCCCAGTGCTTACACTCTATATTCTCCATCACATGGTCACACACATACACACTAGGGGGTCACATCACTCCCTGCCCCAGTGCTTACACTCTATATTCCCCATCACATGGTCACACACATACACACTAGGGGTCACATCACTCCCTGCCCCAGTGCTTACACTCTATATTCCCCATCACATGGTCACACACATACACACTAGGGGGTCACATCACTCCCTGCCCCAGTGCTTACACTCTATATTCCCCATCACATGGTCACACACATACACACTGGGGGTCACATCACTCCCTGCCCCAGTGCTTATACTGTATATATTCCCCATCACATGGTCACACACATACACACTAGGGGTCACATCACTCCCTGCCCCAGTGCTTACACTCTATATTCCCCATCACATGGTCACACACATACACACTAGGGGTCACATCACTCCCTGCCCCAGTGCTTACACTCTATATTCCCCATCACATGGTCACATACATACACACTAGGGGGTCACATCACTCCCTGCCCCAGTGCTTACACTCTATATTCTCCATCACATGGTCACACACATACACACTAGGGGGTCACATCACTCCCTGCCCCAGTGCTTACACTCTATATTCCCCATCACATGGTCACACACATACACACTAGGGGTCACATCACTCCCTGCCCCAGTGCTTACACTCTATATTCCCCATCACATGGTCACACACATACACACTAGGGGGTCACATCACTCCCTGCCCCAGTGCTTACACTCTATATTCCCCATCACATGGTCACACACATACACACTGGGGGTCACATCACTCCCTGCCCCAGTGCTTATACTGTATATATTCCCCATCACATGGTCACACACATACACACTAGGGGTCACATCACTCCCTGCCCCAGTGCTTACACTCTATATTCCCCATCACATGGTCACACACATACACACTAGGGGTCACATCACTCCCTGCCCCAGTGCTTACACTCTATATTCCCCATCACATGGTCACATACATACACACTAGGGGGTCACATCACTCCCTGCCCCAGTGCAGCTTACACTCTATATTCCCCATCACATGGTCACACACATACACACTAGGGGTCACATCACTCCCTGCCCCAGTGCTTACACTCTATATTCCCCATCACATGGTCACACATACACACTAGGGGTCACATCACTCCCTGCCCCAGTGCTTACACTCTATATTCCCCATCACATAGTCACACACATACACACTAGGGGGTCACATCACTCCCTGCCCCAGTGCTTACACTCTATATTCCCCATCACATGGTCACACACATACACACTAGGGGTCACATCACTCCCTGCCCCAGTGCAGCTTACACTCTATATTCCCCATCACATGGTCACATACATACACACTAGGGGGTCACATCACTCACTGCCCCAGTGCTTACACTCTATATTCCCACACATACACACTAGGGGTCACATCACTCCCTGCCCCAGTGCTTACACTCTATATTCCCCATCACATGGTCACACACATACACACTAGGGGTCACATCACTCCCTGCCCCAGTGCTTACACTCTATATTCCCCATCACATGGTCACATACATACACACTAGGGGGTCACATCACTCCCTGCCCCAGTGCTTACACTCTATATTCTCCATCACATGGTCACACACATACACACTAGGGGGTCACATCACTCCCTGCCCCAGTGCTTACACTCTATATTCCCCATCACATGGTCACACACATACACACTAGGGGTCACATCACTCCCTGCCCCAGTGCTTACACTCTATATTCCCCATCACATGGTCACATACATACACACTAGTGGGTCACATCACTCCCTGCCCCAGTGCTTACACTCTATATTCTCCATCACATGGTCACACACATACACACTAGGGGGTCACATCACTCCCTGCCCCAGTGCTTACACTCTATATTCCCCATCACATGGTCACACACATACACACTAGGGGTCACATCACTCCCTGCCCCAGTGCTTACACTCTATATTCCCCATCACATGGTCACACACATACACACTAGGGGTCACATCACTCCCTGCCCCAGTGCTTACACTCTATATTCCCCATCACATGGTCACACACATACACATTGGGGGTCACATCACTCCCTGCCCCAGTGCTTACACTCTATATTCCCCATCACATGGTCACACACATACACACTAGGGGTCACATCACTCCCTGCCCCAGTGCTGCTTACACTCTATATTCCCCATCACATGGTCACACACATACACACTAGGGGTCACATCACTCCCTGCCCCAGTGCAGCTTACACTCTATATTCCCCATCACATGGTCACACACATACACACTAGGGGTCACATCACTCCCTGCCCCAGTGCTTACACTCTATATTCCCCATCACATGCTCACACACATACACACTAGGGGTCACATCACTCCCTGCCCCAGTGCTGCTTACACTCTATATTCCCCATCACATGGTCACACACATACACACTAGGGGTCACATCACTCCCTGCCCCAGTGCTGCTTACACTCTATATTCCCCATCACATGGTCACACACATACACACTAGGGGTCACATCACTCCCTGCCCCAGTGCTTACACTCTATATTCCCCATCACATGGTCACACACATACACACTAGGGGTCACATCACTCCCTGCCCCAGTGCTTACACTCTATATTCCCCATCACATGGTCACACACATACACACTAGGGGTCACATCACTCCCTGCCCCAGTGCTTACACTCTATATTCCCCATCACATGGTCACACACATACACACTAGGGGTCACATCACTCCCTGCCCCAGTGCTTACACTCTATATTCCCCATCACATGGTCACACACATACACACTAGGGGTCACATCACTCCCTGCCCCAGTGCTTACACTCTATATTCCCCATCACATGGTCACACACATACACACTAGGGGTCACATCACTCCCTGCCCCAGTGCTTACACTCTATATTCCCCATCACATGGTCACACACATACACACTAGAGGTCACATCACTCCCTGCCCCAGTGCTTGCACTCTATATTCCCCATCACATGGTCACACACATACACACTAGGGGTCACATCACTCCCTGCCCCAGTGCTTACACTCTATATTCCCCATCACATGGTCACACACATACACACTAGAGGTCACATCACTCCCTGCCCCAGTGCTGCTTACACTCTATATTCCCCATCACATGGTCACACACATACACACTAGGGGTCACATCACTCCCTGCCCCAGTGCTTACACTCTATATTCCAACACATACACACTAAGGGTCACATCACTCCCTGCCCCAGTGCAGCTTACACTCTATATTCCCCATCACATGGTCACACACATACACACTAGGGGTCACATCACTCCCTGCCCCAGTGCTTACACTCTATATTCCCCATCACATGGTCACACACATTTACACTAGAGGTCACATCACTCCCTGCCCCAGTGCTTACACTCTATATTCCCCATCACATGGTCACACACATAGACACTAGGGGTCACATCACTCCCTGCCCCAGTGCTTACACTCTATATTCCCCATCACATGGTCACACACATACACACTAGGGGTCACATCACTCCCTGCCCCAGTGCTTACACTCTATATTCCCCATCACATGGTCACACACATTTACACTAGAGGTCACATCACTCCCTGCCCCAGTGCTTACACTCTATATTCCCCATCACATGGTCACACATACACACTAGGGGGTCACATCACTCCCTGCCCCAGTGCTTACACTCTATATTCCCCATCACATGGTCACACACATACACACTAGGGGTCACATCACTCCCTGCCCCAGTGCTTACACTCTATATTCCCCATCACATGGTCACACACATACACACTGGGGGTCACATCACTCCCTGCCCCAGTGCTTATACTGTATATATTCCCCATCACATGGTCACACACATACACACTAGGGGTCACATCACTCCCTGCCCCAGTGCTTACACTCTATATTCCCCATCACATGGTCACACACATACACACTAGGGGGTCACATCACTCCCTGCCCCAGTGCAGCTTACACTCTATATTCCCCATCACATGGTCACATACATACACACTAGGGGGTCACATCACTCCCTGCCCCAGTGCAGCTTACACTCTATATTCCCCATCACATGGTCACACACATACACACTAGGGGTCACATCACTCCCTGCCCCAGTGCTTACACTCTATATTCCCCATCACATGGTCACACATACACACTAGGGGTCACATCACTCCCTGCCCCAGTGCTTACACTCTATATTCCCCATCACATAGTCACACACATACACACTAGGGGGTCACATCACTCCCTGCCCCAGTGCTTACACTCTATATTCCCCATCACATGGTCACACACATACACACTAGGGGTCACATCACTCCCTGCCCCAGTGCAGCTTACACTCTATATTCCCCATCACATGGTCACATACATACACACTAGGGGGTCACATCACTCACTGCCCCAGTGCTTACACTCTATATTCCCACACATACACACTAGGGGTCACATCACTCCCTGCCCCAGTGCTTACACTCTATATTCCCCATCACATGGTCACACACATACACACTAGGGGTCACATCACTCCCTGCCCCAGTGCTTACACTCTATATTCCCCATCACATGGTCACATACATACACACTAGGGGGTCACATCACTCCCTGCCCCAGTGCTTACACTCTATATTCTCCATCACATGGTCACACACATACACACTAGGGATCACATCACTCCCTGCCCCAGTGCTTACACTCTATATTCCCCATCACATGGTCACACACATACACACTAGGGGTCACATCACTCCCTGCCCCAGTGCTGCTTACACTCTATATTCCCCATCACATGGTCACACACATACACACTAGGGGTCACATCACTCCCTGCCCCAGTGCAGCTTACACTCTATATTCCCCATCACATGGTCACACACATACACACTAGGGGTCACATCACTCCCTGCCCTAGTGCTTACACTCTATATTCCCCATCACATGCTCACACACATACACACTAGGGGCCACATCACTCCCTGCCCCAGTGCTTACACTCTATATTCCCCATCACATGGTCACACACATACACACTAGGGGTCACATCACTCCCTGCCCCAGTGCTTACACTCCATATTCCCCATCACATGGTCACACACATACACACTAGGGGTCACATCACTCCCTGCCCCAGTGCTTACACTCTATATTCCCCATCACATGGTCACACACATACACACTAGGGGTCACATCACTCCCTGCCCCAGTGCTTACACTCTATATTCTCCATCACATGGTCACACACATACACACTAGGGGTCACATCACTCCCTGCCCCAGTGCTTACACTCTATATTCCCCATCACATGGTCACACACATACACACTAGGGGTCACATCACTCCCTGCCCCAGTGCTTACACTCTATATTCCCCATCACATGGTCACACACATATACACTAGGGGTCACATCACTCCCTGCCCCAGTGCTGCTTACACTCTATATTCCCCATCACATGGTCACACACATACACACTATGGATCACATCACTCCCTGCCCCAGTGCTGCTTACACTCTATATTCCCCATCACATGCTCACACACATACACACTAGGGGTCACATCACTCCCTGCCCCAGTGCAGCTTACACTCTATATTCCCCATCACATGCTCACACACATACACACTAGGGGTCACATCACTCCCTGCCCCAGTGCTTACACTCTATATTCCCCATCACATGGTCACACACATACACACTAGGGGTCACATCAATCCCCGCCCCAGTGCTTACACTCTATATTCCCCACCACATGGTCACACACATGCACACTAGGGGTCACATCACTCCCTGCCCCAGTGCAGCTTACACTCTATAGTCCCCATCACATGCTCACACACATACACACTAGGGATCACATCACTCCCTGCCCCAGTGCAGCTTACACTCTATAGTCCCCATCACATGCTCACACACATACACACTAGGGGTCACATCACTCCCTGCCCCAGTGCTGCTTACACTCTATATTCCCCATCACATGGTCACACACATACACACTAGGGGTCACATCACTCCCTGCCCCAGTGCTGCTTACACTCTATATTCCCCATCACATGGTCACACACATACACACTAGGGTTCACATCACTCCCTGCCCCAGTGCTTACACTCTATATTCCCCATCACATGGTCACACACATACACACTAGGGGTCACATCACTCCCTGCCCCAGTGCTTACACTCTATATTCCCCATCACATGGTCACACACATACACACTAGGGGTCACATCACTCCCTGCCCCAGTGCTTACACTCTATATTCCCCATCACATGGTCACACACATACACACTAGAGGTCACATCACTCCCTGCCCCAGTGCTTACACTCTATATTCCCCATCACATGGTCACACACATACACACTAGAGGTCACATCACTCCCTGCCCCAGTGCTTGCACTCTATATTCCCCATCACATGGTCACACACATACACACTAGGGGTCACATCACTCCCTGCCCCAGTGCTTACACTCTATATTCCCCATCACATGGTCACACACATACACACTAGAGGTCACATCACTCCCTGCCCCAGTACTTACACTCTATATTCCCCATCACATGGTCACACACATACACACTAGAGGTCACATCACTCCCTGCCCCAGTGCTTGCACTCTATATTCCCCATCACATGGTCACACACATACACACTAGGGGTCACATCACTCCCTGCCCCAGTGCTTACACTCTATATTCCCCATCACATGGTCACACACATACACACTAGAGGTCACATCACTCCCTGCCCCAGTGCTGCTTACACTCTATATTCCCCATCACATGGTCACACACATACACACTAGGGGTCACATCACTCCCTGCCCCAGTGCTTACACTCTATATTCCCCATCACATGGTCACACACATACACACTAGGGGTCACATCACTCCCTGCCCCAGTGCTTACACTCTATATTCCCCATCACATGGTCACACACATTTACACTAGAGGTCACATCACTCCCTGCCCCAGTGCTTACACTCTATATTCCCCATCACATGGTCACACACATAGACACTAGGGGTCACATCACTCCCTGCCCCAGTGCTGCTTACACTCTATATTCCCCATCACATGGTCACTCACATACACACTAGGGATCACATCACTCCCTGCCCCAGTGCTGCTTACACTCTATATTCCCCATCACATGGTCACTCACATACACACTCTATGGGCCTGATTCAGACCCACTCGCGAGCGGCTGTCCGCTCGCAAGTGGGTCGATGTTATGCACTGAGCATGCGCACGACGGAGGGAGCTCCGTCGTGCGCATGCGCCTGACGCGACGAGCGAAGGAAAGTCCTTCGCTCGTTGTGTCCGATCAAAGGTGGCGTGCTGTCAATGTTGATTGACAGCACGCCCCCTTTGGTGGGCGTGCCGGGGGCGTGCCTCCCTGACGGGGGCGTTCCCACGGGAACGCCTCCCGTTAGAAGCCGGCCCACTGACATCACTAGTGATGTCAGTGGGAGTGATTTTGGCTCTGATAGAGCCAAAATCACTCCGGAGCTTGCGGTTGAAAACCTCAACCGCAGGCTCCGGCTCGCAATTTCGATGGTCGCGATGGTCTCGACCATCGCGGCCATCAAAAAGCACGCTCGTATAGCCTGTGGGTGGTGACCCACAGCTATACGAGCGTCCAGGAGGACGCTCCATGAAAATGGAGCCCGGCCCTCATTCAGAGCACTCTGCTCAGCTCAGAGCGTACGGCTCTGAATGAGGGCCTATATTCCCCATCACATGGTCACACATATACACACTAGGGGTCACTTCACTCCCTGCCCCAGTGCTTAATCTCTATATTCCCCATCACATGGTCACATACATACACACTAGGGGTCACATCACTCCCTGCCCCAGTGCTTACACTCTATATTCCCCATCACATGGTCACACACATACACACTAGGGGTCACATCACTCCCTGCCCCAGTGCTTACACTCTATATTCCCCATCACATGGTCACACACATACACACTAGGGGTCACATCACTCCCTGCCACAGTGCTTACACTCTATATTCCCCATCACATGGTCACACACATACACACTAGGGGTCACATCACTCTCTGCCCCAGTGCTTACACTCTATATTCCCCATCACATGGTCACACACATATACACTAGGGGTCACATCACTCCCTGCCCCAGTGCAGCTTACACTCTATATTCCCATCACATGGTCACACACATATACACTAGGGGTCACATCACTCCCTGCCCCAGTGCTTACACTCTATATTCCCCATCACATGGTCACACACATACAGACTGGGGGTCACATCACTCCCTGCCCCAGTGCTTACACTCTATATTCCCCATCACATAATCACACACATACACACTAGGGTTAATTTTTTAGTTGTAACCCAATTAACCTACCAGCATATTTTTGGAGTGTGGGAGGAAATCCACGCAAGCACAGGGAGAATATACAAACTCCACACAGTTAGGGTCATACTGGGAATCAAACCCACAACCTCAGTGCTGCAAGGCAGTAATGCTAACCACTACACCATCTGTGCTGCCCTTTTTATGTCATTCTGTAGAGCCATATAAATAAAGGATAATAATCGAGAACAGTTTCTGTATTGTCCTATTGAGAGGACCTTTGTACCCACCATAAATACAGCGCAGATCATTTGAATACGGTAAATAAATAACATTTTGTGAGTCTGAATTGGACTTCCTTTGGGTCACAGGAAACACCTGGGTTAGGGATGTTTTTAATTTTGCTCCAAAATAAGCACAATTTATGGAAAAAATTGTATTTTCCCCTATATGCAGAGCCCTATGTATGTGGAGATGTGTCCAGCCCATACAGTACTTGGCTCATATGGGAACATACGTACATCCCGCGCCCCTATAGTTGTAAGAACAGTTGTACACATGCAAGTTACGCTACATATATGGCGCAGCTCTTAGCATCAGCCCAATACATTGTGTTCAGTTGCAGGAGAGTGGTGACACATACATACATACATACATACACACATATATATATACACACACACATACATACACACACATACATACAAACATACACACATATATATACACACACACATATACATACACACACATACATACATACATACACACATATATATATACACACACACATACATACACACACATACATACAAACATACACACATATATATACACACACACATATACATACACACACATACACTCGTGTGTATATACAAATACTCATATTCACACATACATATATATACATACACACATACATACACACATACATACACACACTCGTGTATATATACACAGATACTCATATTCACACATACACATATTCACACACTCATATACACACACACATATACATACATACACACACTCGTATATATACACAGATACTCATATTCACACATACATACTCACATACACACACTGACACACTCATATACATACACACACATTACATA
Organism: Taudactylus pleione; assembly: GCA_031769625.1. Classification (NCBI taxonomy): domain Eukaryota; kingdom Metazoa; phylum Chordata; class Amphibia; order Anura; family Myobatrachidae; genus Taudactylus; species Taudactylus pleione. Next base: position 592,433 of record JAUIMM010001090.1, read on the forward strand.
CACACATTCATACATACACACACATACACACTCATATACATACACACACACACTCATATACATACAAACACATATACATACACACACACATACATACATATACACACACACACACTCGTATACACATACATACACACACATACATACACACATATACAGGCATACACAGATACACAGATACACATACATAAACAGATCCACATATACATACATACACATATACATACACACACACACATATACATACACACATACTCGTATACATACAGATACTCATATTCACACATATACACACACTCATATACATATACACACATATACATACACATACTCACACATATATACACACATCATACTTGCCTACACTCCCGAAGGCTCCCGAAAATCAGTTGGCGTTCCCGTCCACCCGGAAAAGTTACCAAGTCTCCTGCAATTTTCTCCATTGCCAGCACCTCTCCCGTCTTCCCCCTCCACCCGCTCTTAACCCCCCGCAGCCTCACCTCCACCCGCTCGTAACCCCCTGCAGCCTCACCTCCACCCGCTCGCAACCCCACTGCAAGCTCACCTCCACTCGCTCGCAACCCCCCCCGCAGCCTCACCTCCACTCGCTCGCAACACCCCCCGCAGCCTCACCTCCACTCGCTCGCAGCCTCACCTCCACTCGCTCGCAGCCTCACCTCCACTCGCTCGCAGCCTCACCTCCACTCGCTCGCAGCCTCACCTCCACTCGCTCGCAGCCTCACCTCCACTCGCTCGCAGCCTCACCTCCACTCGCCTGCAACACCCCCCGCAGCCTCACCTCCACTCGCTCGCAGCCTCACCTCCACTCGCTCGCAGCCTCACCTCCACTCGCTCGCAGCCTCACCTCCACTCGCTCGCAGCCTCACATCCACTCGCTCGCAGCCTCACCTCCACTCGCCTGCAACCCCCCCCGCAGCCTCACCTCCACTCGCTCGCAACCCCCCCGCAGCCTCACCTCCACTCACTCACAACCCCCCCCGCAGCCACTAATTTATAGAGCACAAGTGGGTGATGTGGGGGGCGATGTGGCAATGCACAGTGAGGAGTAGTAGCATACCCCATAGTACAACACCTGGCAGTGGCTGTTAGCCTATGAACTTAACATGCAGATGGCAGACATGGCAATCTGCGTTACTGCGGCCCACCATGTGATTAGGGGTACTGACATGGAAACACAAAGGGCACAATGTAACGGGATGCGAGTTTATTTGCTGGATCAGACTCGCACCTTCCACACTTTATAAAGGTGAAAGTTCGTCCTGCAAATCGCACATGTAATAGGGAGCAGTTTGCAGGTGGGAGTTTAACTGTTTTATTATTCTTTATGCCGGTAAACTTACACCTTTTATTATGTGACTTTAAAAACAAGGGGCCAAATGCAATAGGGGGAGAGTTTAGCAGTAACCTCTGACACTTTTTAAACTCAACCAACGTAATAAAGTATGAGAACATGGAAAATCTCATATAAAACTAAAAAACCTCACGATTTAAACTCTTATCAAGATGTTTTCCCATTTTTAAGATAAAAACTCGACCAATGTGATCCTGTACCCAGCATATGGGTGATCAGATAATCACTATCGCTGATGGAGACACAGATGGGAATCATGTCAGTACTCAGTGATCCTGTACCCGGCGTATGGGTGATCCGATAATCACTATCACTGATGGTGACACAGATGGGAATCATGTCAGTACTCAGTGATCCTGTACCCGGCGTATGGGTGATCAGATAATCACTATCACTGATGGTGACACAGATGGGAATCATGTCAGTACTCAGTGATCCTGTACCCGGCGTATGGGTGATCAGATAATCACTATCACTGATGGTGACACAGATGGGAATCATGTCAGTACTCAGTGACCCTGTACCCAGCGTATGGGTGATCCGATAATCACTATCTCTGATGGTGACAGATGGGAATCATGTCAGTACTCAGTGACCCTGTACCCAGCATATTGGTGATCAGATAATCACTGATGGAGACACAGATGGGAATCATGTCAGTACTCAGTGACCCTGTACCCGGCGTATGGGTGATCAGATAATCACTATCACTGATGGAGACACAGATGGGAATCACGTCAGTACTCAGTGACCCTGTCCCAGCGTATGGGTGATCAGATAATCACTATCACTGATGGTGACACAGATGGGAATCATGTCAGTACTCAGTGACCCTGTCCCAGCGTATGGGTGATCAGATAATCACTATCACTGATGGTGACACAGATGGGAATCACGTCAGTACTCAGTGACCCTGTACCCAGCGTATGGGTGATCAGATAATCACTATCACTGATGGTGACACAGATGGGAATCACGTCAGTACTCAGTGACCCTGTACCCAGCGTATGGGTGATCAGATAATCACTATCACTGATGGTGACACAGATGGGAATCACGTCAGTACTCAGTGACCCTGTACCCAGCGTATGGGTGATCAGATAATCACTATCGCTGATGGTGACACAGATGGGAATCATGTCAGTACTCAGTGATCCTGTACCCAGCGTATGGGTGATCAGATAATCACTATCACTGATGGTGACACAGATGGGAATCATGTCAGTACTCAGTGATCCTGTACCCAGCGTATGGGTGATCAGATAATCACTATCACTGATGGAGACACAGATGGGAATCATGTCAGTACTCAGTGATCCTGTACCCAGCGTATGGGTGATCAGATAATCACTATCACTGATGGAGACACAGATGGGAATCATGTCAGTACTCAGTGATCCTGTACCCAGCGTATGGGTGATCAGATAATCACTATCACTGATGGTGACACAGATGGGAATCATGTCAGTAATCAGTGACCCTGTACCCAGCGTATGGGTGATCAGATAATCACTATCACTGATGGAGACACAGATGGGAATCACGTCAGTACTCAGTGACCCTGTACCCAGCGTATGGGTGATCCGATAATCACTATCTCTGATGGTGACAGATGGGAATCATGTCAGTACTCAGTGACCCTGTACCCAGCATATGGGTGATCAGATAATCACTGATGGAGACACAGATGGGAATCATGTCAGTACTCAGTGACCCTGTACCCAGCGTATGGGTGAACAGATAATCACTGTACCCAGCGTATGGGTGATCAGATAATCACTATCACTGATGGAGACACAGATGGGAATCATGTCAGTACTCAGTGACCCTGTACCCAGCGTATGGGTGATCCGATAATCACTATCTCTGATGGTGACAGATGGGAATCATGTCAGTACTCAGTGACCCTGTACCCAGCATATGGGTGATCAGATAATCACTGATGGAGACACAGATGGGAATCATGTCAGTACTCAGTGACCCTGTACCCAGCGTATGGGTGAACAGATAATCACTGTACCCAGCGTATGGGTGATCAGATAATCACTATCACTATCACTGTTGCTTAGTTTATGGGTGAACACAATACTGTGAGCTGGGAGGTGGTGACAACTGACTGGAAATGGCTGTTATTGAGGTTACTGTAGGAACAAAATAGCCCAAATTACATGATTTACATTTTTTTTTGTTAATAACCAAAACACGATGAGGATTTAGAACCAAAACCTGGGGGTCCACAATCTCTAGTAGTGATAAACGTGGGGTATTGATGCTAGGTGTATGAGAACACATCTGCATTTAGTGTTTAGGGCGTGTGCAGCACCTCATGATGCGGCACATAGTGGGGCTCATGGTGATGATGTCTATACTAAGCAGCGAGTAAATGTGATATTTGTCAGATTGTCCTGGAGGTACCTCATGGGTGTCAAGGAAGACCTACATTCTCCAGCACTACAATGTCACCAGACCGTGGGATGATGGGTACTTCACATGCCATATACATAGGCTTATCATATTATTCCTTTATATATACTGTATACAAAGGCTTATCATATTATTCCTTTATATATACTGTATACATAGGCTTATCATATTATTCTTTTATATATACTGTATACATAGGCTTATCATATTATTCCTATATATATACTGTATACATAGGCTTATCATGTTATTCCTTTATATATACTGTATACATAGGCTTATCATATTCTTCCTTTATATATACTGTATACATAGGCTTATATTATTCCTTTATATATACCGTATACATAGGCTTATCATATTATTCCTTTATATATACCGTATACATAGGCTTATCATATTATTCCTTTATATATACCGTATACATAGGCTTATCATATTATTCCTTTATATATACTGTGTACATAGGCTTATCATATTATTCCTTTATATATACCGTATACATAGGCTTACCACATTATTCCTTTATATATACTGTATACATAGGCTTATCATATTATTCCTTTATATATACCGTATACATAGGCTTATCATATTATTCCTTTATATATACCGTATACATAGGCTTATCATATTCTTCCTTTATATATACCGTATACATAGGCTTATCATATTCTTCCTTTATATATACCGTATACATAGGCTTATCATATTCTTCCTTTATATATACCGTATACATAGGCTTATCATATTCTTCCTTTATATATACTGTATACATAGGCTTATCATGTTATTCCTTTATATATACTGTATACATAGGCTTATCATATTATTCCTTTATATATACTGTATACATAGGCTTATCATATTATTCCTTTATATATACTGTATACATAGGCTTATCATATTATTCCTTTATATATACCGTATACATAGGCTTACCACATTATTCCTTTATATATACCGTATACATAGGCTTATCATATTATTCCTTTATATATACCGTATACATAGGCTTATCATATTATTCCTTTATATATACCGTATACATAGGCTTATCATATTATTCCTTTATATATACCGTATACATAGGCTTATCATATTATTCCTTTATATATACCGTATACATAGGCTTACCACATTATTCCTTTATATATACCGTATACATAGGCTTATCATATTATTCCTTTATATATACCGTATACATAGGCTTATCATATTATTCCTTTATATATACTGTATACATAGGCTTATCATATTCTTCCTTTATATATACTGTATACATAGGCTTATCATATTCTTCCTTTATATATATTGTATACATAGGCTTATCATGTTATTCCTTTATATATACTGTATACATAGGCTTATCATATTATTCCTTTATATATACTGTATACATAGACTTATCATGTTATTCCTTTATATACTGTATACATAGGCTTATCATATTATTCCTTTATATATACTGTATACATAGGCTTATCATATTATTCCTTTATATATACTGTATACAAAGGCTTACCATACAATCCCTTTATATATACATAGGCTTACCCTACTATCCCTTTATATATACACAGGCTTACCCTACTATCCCTTTATATATACATCGGCTTACCCTACTATCCCTTTATATATACATAGGCTTACCATACTATCCCTTTATATATACATAGGCTTACCCTACTATCCCTTTATATATACATAGGCTTACCCTACTATCCCTTTATATATACATAGGCTTACCATATCATCACTTTATATATACATAGGCATACCATATCATCCCTTTATATATACATAGCCTTACCATATCATCCCTTTATATATACATAGCCTTACCATATTATCCCTTTATATATACATAGGCTTACCATATTATCCCTTTATATATACATAGGCTTACCCTACTATCCCTTTATATATACATAGGCTTACCCTACTATCCCTTTATATATACATAGGCTTACCCTACTATTCCTTTATATATACATAGGCTTACCCTACTATCCCTTTATATATACATAGGCTTACCCTACTATCCCTTTATATATACATAGGCTTACCCTACTATCCCTTTATATATACATAGGCTTACCCTACTATCCCTTTATATATACATAGGCTTACCATACTATCCCTTTAATCCGGGACACCTATGAATTACACAGGCTCTGTGGCTGGATAAATTCAGGTCTGGATTTCACCTGGTTTTATTCAGCCACAGAACCTGTGTAATTCATAGGTGTCCCGCATTAAAGGTATAGTATGGCAAGCTTACATATAGGGGAATAGGTAGTGATGGGATGGGAATGTTCCACAAGTGAGTCAGAATAGCTGATGAAATGGTGAAGTTGGAGACCATATTTAAATTGACTGATAATCAGAAAATCTTTTGTCTAGCATTTTGCTTCTCCTGACAAATTTCCGAACCACTTTCTGAAGCTTTTTGAAACAATTGAGAATATAGACTGAAGAGTCTGAAGAAAGTATTATACCTTAGGCAGGGAGGTAATGGCTTTGATTATACAGCTATATGGCCTATAAGAGTAGTGATAACAGACAGATCTGGACAGAACACACATTGGGCCGTGCTGCATTTCTGAGCTACAGAACCAGCTAAATCATTTCTTTATAAGACATAATTAAGAATTTGTGAGTTTTAAAAAATGCATTCAATAACCAGAACAAAAAAAGGTCGTCAGCGTATATTAATACTATTACATCTAGCTGTCTTCTTCTGACCTCTCCATCCTGTCCCATCTCACCAGCTGTCCATCTGATATCTTCTCTTGGATGACCCAGCATTAACTTACAATACTTCCATTTTAGATATATGAAGTTTCTTTCCATCAGCCGAGTACCCTGTCTACTCCACCCCTATATATCTCCATTGGCATCTCCATCTCCTCTCTCCCCCAAGTCGATTGCCTTGGTATCATCTTTGACTATGCATTTTCTTTCACCGCCCACATTCAAGCCCTCTCCTACTCTTGCTGGAAGCTACTGAAATTGTCATCAGGGCCGTAGCTAGGGTAGTGCGGCTGGTGCCATCGCACAGGGCACCACAGGTCAGGGGGCGCTATTTGGGCCTGTCACATTTCTGTTTATTATCATTCTTGATTGTAGCTTCCTCTTATTTTATCCCCAGCATCTCCTGGCCTCTCCAATCTCTTCCCTGGCCCTTCCCCATGAGGCCATGGTCCTCTCTCAGGTGCACTATATTATGTCCCTGGCCTCTCCTATCTCTTCCCTGGCCCTTCCCCATGAGGCCATGGCCTTCTCTCAGGTGCACTATATTATGTCCCTATGAATCCCCAGCATCTCCTGGCCTCCCCTATCTCTTCCCTGGCCCTTCCCCATGAGGCCATGGCCCTCTCTCAGGTGCACTATATTATATCCCTATTTATCCCCAGCATCTCCTGGCCTCTCCTATCTCTTCCCTGGCCCTTCCCCATGAGGCCATGGCCCTCTCTCAGGTGCACTATATTATGTCCCTATTTATCCCCAGCATCTCCTGGCCTCTCCTATCTCTTCCCTGGCCCTTCCCCATGAGGCCATGGCCCTCTCTCAGGTGCTCTATATTATGTCCCTATTTATCCCCAGCATCTCCTGGCCTCCCCTATCTCTTCCCTGGCCCTTCCCCATGAGGCCATGGCCCTCTCTCAGGTGCACTATATTATGTCCCTATTTATCCCCAGCATCTCCTGGCCTCCCCTATCTCTTCCGTGGCCCTTCCCCATGAGGCCATGGCCCTCTCTCAGGTGCACTATATTATGTCCCTATTTATCCCCAGCATCTCCTGCCCTCCCCTATCTCTTCCCTGGCCCTTCCCCATGAGGCCATGGCCCTCTCTCAGGTGCACTATATTATGTCCCTATTTATCCCCAGCATCTCCTGGCCTCTCCTATCTCTTCCCTGTCCCTTCCGCATGAGGCCATGACCTTCTCTCAGGTGCACTATATTATGTCCCTATGAATCCCCAGCATCTCCTGGCCTCTCCTATCTCTCCCCTGGCCCTTCCCCATGAGGCCATGACCTTCTCTCAGGTGCACTATATTATGTCCCTATTTATCCCCAGCATCTCCTGGCCTCTCCTATCTCTTCCCTGTCCCTTCCCCTCGAGGCCATGACCTTCTCTCAGGTGCACTATATTATGTCCCTATTTATCCCCAGCATCTCCTGGCCTCTCCTATCTCTCCCCTGGCCCTTCCCCATGAGGCCATGGCCCTTGTTTGGGTGCATTGTTTCCCTTTGAAAAATGAGGGGGCGCCAATGCTCTTTCTGGCACAGAGCACCAAAAAGTCTAGTTACGGCTCTGACTGTCATTAATGCCCTTATCGCCTATCTCCTAGATTACTTCTCCATTCTCCAACCTTGCCCCCTCTTCAGTCTCTCCTCAACATTGCTGCCCAACAGAATTTCTCTTGCTCGTTGCACCGCCCTTTGCCAGTCACTCAGCTGGCTCCATGTCCCATTCAGGCTTAAGTTAAAACTTCTTTCACTCATCTACAAAGCCCTCAAGCATTCTTCTACATCCTACATAACCTCTTCTGCCACACGTGCCTCCTTAGCCACACGTGCCTCCTTAGCCACACGTGCCTCCTTAGCCACACGTGCCTCCTTAGCCACATGTGCCTCTAAGTCACCCATGCCTCTAATGGTGTGTACACACAGTATGATATCGTTAAAAAATAAATTGTTCATATTTATGCAGTGAACAACCAACGAACGAACAACTATGTGCGTTCGCGCATGGACCATAAAGATATCTATGGTCGTCCGTACATGCAGACCAACTTGGAAGATTTCATCAAGATTTGCATGTTCAGAGATGTGGCATGATGACTTCACTAAGAGATAGATATCATATATATATATATCAGAGTGTACACCCAATATCTCTCATATATATCTATCAGTGTATACTCCCAATATCTATCATAGATATCTATCAGTGTGTACACCCAATGTCTATCATATATATCTATCAGTGTGTACACCCAATATCTATCATAGACATTGGGTGTACACACTGATAGATATCTATGATAGACATTGGGTGTACACACTTACAGATATATATGATAGACATTGGGTGTACACAGTGATAGATATATGTGATAGACATTGGGTGTACACACTGATAGATATATATGACAGACATTGGGTGTACACACTGATAGATATATATGATAGACATTGGGTGTACACAGTGATAGATATATGTGATAGACATTGGGTGTACACACTGATAGATATATGTGATAGACATTGGGTGTACACACTGATAGATATCTATGATAGACATTGGGTGTACACACTGATAGATATATATGATAGACATTGGGTGTACACACTGATACAGTATATATGATAGACATTGGGTGTACACACTGATAGATATCTATGATAGATATTGGGTGTACACACTGATAGATATATGTGATAGACATTGGGTGTACACAGTGATAGATAGATATATGTGATAGACATTGGGTGTACACACTGATATATATATATGATAGACATTGGGTGTACACAGTGATAGATATATATGATAGACATTGGGTGCACACTGATAGATATATATGATAGAGATTGGGTGTACACACTGATAGATATATATGATAGACATTGGGTGTACACACTGATAGATATATATGATAGACATTGGGTGTACACACTGATAGATATATATGACAGACATTGGGTGTACACACTGATAGATATCTATGATAGACATTGGGTGTACACACTGATAGATATCTATGATAGACATTGGCTGTACACACTGATAGATATATGTGATAGACATTGGGTGTACACAGTGATATATATATATGATAGACATTGGGTGTACACACTGATAGATATATATGATAGACATTGGGTGTACACACTGATACAGTATATATGATAGACATTGGGTGTACACACTGATAGATATATATGATAGACATTGGGTGTACACACTGATAGATATATATGATAGACATTGGGTGTACACACTGATAGATATATATGATAGATATTGGGTGTACACACTGATAGATCTCTATCATACATATCTATCAGTGTACACCCAATGTGGCCGGAGGCTGGACCCACGTATATAATGGCAGTTGCGGCACTGAAGGGGTTAACCCCTGTGCTGCGGTGCCATATTTTGAATTGTGTTACCAGCGCTAGGCGCCGGGGGTGTGGGGGATGTGTTTTGTGCTGCTGCGGCCGGACCCGCTCTGTGGCCACGGCAGCGTTGTGGTTTCACCCCCGGTACATTGCATCGGGGGACTGTAGTGAAGCGCCGCACACTACCGGAGGAGTCCTGGGCTGCCGGGCAGGGTGCAGTGCGCTGGAGACCAGGAGTCCAGCTCCCGGCCCTCCAGCACGCTCCAGGTCAGACAGAAGCCACTGCAGCCGGGACGAGTGTCCCCAACTGCAGGGCTGAGCACCGCACGTGGGGGGACTGGGCAAGCCAACCCCTCCATACAACAACATTGCAGGCCAGAGTAGCCGTACACAGGGGATGGGAGTGCTGGCTCCCGATACCCCGTGCAGCAAGAGAGGGGCAGATTCCTCTGCAGCCAAGACAAGTGTCCCGGACTGCAGGGCTGAGAGCCACACGTGAGGAGACCGGGCTAGCCAGCTCCCTGTGCACCGTAGGACAGTGCACTTACCGCTGGGGACCGGGAGCGTATCTCCCGATGCCCCAGCACTCCCAGGCAGATTGGCTGCCCGCTGGGGGCAGGGAGAGTCATGACAAGTACAGCTGCAGCAGCCAGGGCATGGTCCCAGGCTGCAGAACTAAAAGCCCTATGCTGGGGACTGGGAGATCAGCTCCCAGTGTCTCATCATGTAAGGGCTGAGTCAAGTAAAGCCTAAGCACACACGTACACAATGTTAAATAAAATGTAAGTGCAGCACTGAACCCGGACAGCAGGTCCTGGGCTGCAGTGCTGCAAGTGTTTACTTACATTATACATATAAACACGTTTAAAGTGCACTTACCTGTGGTCTGTGAAGGTCCAGGGGGATCCAGAGCTCTCTGTGGGCTGCTGGGTCCCCCAGCCTCTTCTCTAGGGGAATAAAATGTTCTCCTATGCAGCCTCATGCCTGGAAGTGGTATGAGGGGGTGCATAGGGATCTAGCTAAGGCAGCCAGCTAACTGTGGTAGGGAGCTCCAAAATAGCTTCCCTTCCGTGGCCAGGAAACCGTGCCCAGGGACCCTGCTTGAGCACCTCTGGAGCTCAGATTCAGGCAGAGGTAGCTAGCTTAGCAGATTCCTGGTAGTCCGTTTTCGGAGGGAAATCCTTATCTTCCCAGGCTGTATCCAGACGGAGCGGAGCCGTGGGCGTTGCCCAGCTCCGAGGTTGAGCCCAGGCACAGGGGAGTCACCACTCCCCCTTGCCATAAGGGACAATGTTAAATGTGCATGCGGCTAGCACAGGTCATGTACTTATGATGATTGGTTGGAAACCACAGGGCGGGCTTACCCCCTGTGGAAATGTGTATTTGAGTGGCATAAAAGAAGGCTTCTTGCCTGGTAAAATTGTACAACCCTGTAACTTCTTTGAGGAGAAGAGCTGCTGACTTGATAAGAATCCTGTATGCTGATTATTCCCCTTCATTTGGAAGGTTGAGGCTTCTTTAAGACTGTGAGCAATAAACGCCTTTTGCCTTTACTTCAGTTGTATCTCAATCCTGCGACCATCATAATTGTGCCAAACGCTATTCCGTTCTCCGGCTGTTCTGGGTAAGAGCTCAGCATCTCCAAGTTAAAGTCCTCTGCCAGCTACCGTGTAGACCTGGTCCATTGCGAGAGATCAGGTCGGAACAGCCGTCACCAAACAGGAGGTGTGTCTGCAGCTAATTGAATGCATACGCAGCAGAAGCTGTTCCAGGTGCCGAGGTAGGAGCCTGATTGTACGTAAAAAGCGGTTTCAAACGCTGATGGTATAGTTTGGTGGTGGCAGCATCATTACAAGCCCATGGCGCAGTGGGAGGAGTCAGTGACAGGCGGTCACTGACAGTGAGTGGGCTTCCGAAAGTGCTAACCCGTGACCAGGGCCGGCCTAGACGAAATGCATCCGGTCACACCCTATATCTATCATATATATCTATCAGTGTGTACACCCAATGTCTATCATAGAGATCTATCTCTGTGTACACCCAATATCTATCATATATATCTATCAGTGTGTACACCCAATGTCTATCATATATATCTATCAGTGTGTACACCCAATGTCTATCATAGATATCTATCAGTGTGTACACCCAATGTCTATCATATATATCTATCAGTGTGTGCACACAATGTCTATCATATATATCTATCTGTGTGTACACCCAATGTCTATCATATATATCTATCAGTGTGTACACCCAATGTCTATCATATACATCTATCAGTGTGTACACCCAATGTCTATCATATACATCTATCAGTGTGTACACCCAATGTCTATCATATATATCTATCAGTGTGTACACCCAATGTCTATCATATATATCTATCAGTGTGTACACCCAATGTCTATCATAGATATCTATCAGTGTGTACACCCAATGTCTATCATATATATCTATCAGTGTGTGCACACAATGTCTATCATATATATCTATCTGTGTGTACACCCAATGTCTATCATATATATCTATCAGTGTGTACACCCAATGTCTATCATATATATATATCAGTGTGTGCACACAATGTCTATCATATGGATCTATCAGTGTGTACACCCAATGTCTATCATATATATCTATCAGTGTGTACACCCAATGTCTATCATAGATATCTATCAGTGTGTACACCCAATGTCTATCATATACATCTATCAGTGTGTACACCCAATGTCTATCATATATATCTATCAGTGTGTACACCCAATGTCTATCATATATATCTATCAGTGTGTACACCCAATGTCTATCATATATATCTATCAGTGTGTACACCCAATGTCTATCATATACATCTATCAGTGTGTACACCCAATGTCTATCATATACATCTATCAGTGTGTACACCCAATGTCTATCACATATATCTATCTATCACTGTGTACACCCAATGTCTATCATATATATATATATCAGTGTGTACACCCAATGTCTATCATATGGATCTATCAGTGTGTACACCCAATGTCTATCATATATATCTATCAGTGTGTACACCCAATGTCTATCATAGATATCTATCAGTGTGTACACCCAATGTCTATCATATACATCTATCAGTGTGTACACCCAATGTCTATCATATATATCTATCAGTGTGTACACCCAATGTCTATCATATATATCTATCAGTGTGTACACCCAATGTCTATCATATATATCTATCAGTGTGTACACCCAATGTCTATCATATACATCTATCAGTGTGTACACCCAATGTCTATCATATATATCTATCAGTGTGTACACCCAATGTCTATCATATATATCTATCAGTGTGTACACCCAATGTCTATCATATATATCTATCAGTGTGTACACCCCATGTCTATCATATACATCTATCAGTGTGTACACCCCATGTCTATCATATACATCTATCAGTGTGTACACCCCATGTCTATCATATACATCTATCAGTGTGTACACCCAATGTCTATCATAGAGATCTATCATAGATATCTATCTGTGTGTACACCCAATGTCTATCATATATATCTAATAGTGTGTACACCCAATGTCTATCATATACATCTATCAGTGTGTACACCCAATATCTATCATATACATCTATCAGTGTGTACACCCAATGTCTATCATATATATATATCTATCAATATGTACACCCAATGTCTATCGTAGATATCTATCAGTGTGTATAGAGCTGCCCCTGTGAGGGGAAAAAAACATTAAAGGGCAGATCTATCAAAGTGCAAACAGCACCCCTACTGGTGACCATGGAGAATTGCTGTTGCTAATGATGATTGCCATTTAAGAATATTACATAAAGAAATATTTTTATAAGAAACTATAATGGGTATATTTACTAAAGGATGATTTTAGTGTTCAATTTGCAATCGACGAAAATTTATTAAAATAGATCAACATCGATTTTGTGTTTTTGGGGGTAAATCACACGTTTACTAACAGACAATTTCTGCTCTTTTTTTTTTTTTTTATTCGTAAATTTTAGTTATTTAGCCGCAGAAAGACCACATCACTGTTGATCGATTTGAATTCGATTAAAATCAACATTTAGTAAATATACCCCTAAATACACATCTTGGGGCCTGATTCAGCAAAGATCACAGTTGCTAATACGCACACAACCAGCCGATTGTTGCATACTGTGGCCGGAGGCCGGTCCCACGTGTATAATGGTGGCAGCGGCACTGAAGGGGTTAACACCTGTACTGCGGCACCATTTTTTAAAAGGACAAAAGGCGCCAGGCGCCCATTGTAAATGTATACTCTGCGCTAGGCACTGTGTTAATAAGTGTGCTTTTAATGTTTTATATGCCGCGGCCTGGACCTGCTGCACTGGGGGAGTGTAGGTAGAGTGTGGCTGCACTGGGGGAGTGTAGGTAGAGTGTGGCTGCACTGGGGGAGTGTAGGTAGAGTGTGGCTGCACTGGGGGAGTGTGGGTAGAATGTGGCTGCACTGGGGGAGTGTGGGTAGAGTGTGGCTGCACTGGGGGAGTGTGGGTAGAGTGTGGCTGCACTGGGGGAGTGTAGGTAGAGTGTGGCTGCACTGGGGGAGTGTGGGTAGAGTGTGGCTGCACCCTGGAAGACAGGGAGAGCCAGCTCCCACTGCATCCAGCGCTGACACAGTTAGACACAGGACACAGTGTAAAAGCACACTGCACATGGTTCATAATAAACTGTATTAAAGTATATATGTATTGCTGTAATGCACTGCAGCTGATTTGCAATGAAGCAACGTATGTTTAATAGGCTATGCACTATATGGTAAATGTATATTTTGTAGAGAAAATGCACTTCTTGAATATGCCTGAATATGACATGACCAGCATCTCTGTCTCTGCAGGAAGTTAGATGCTGATTGTCATCTCCTAGAAGGAGACCAGGATAGAAGCTTTCTGTGGGAAGGGTGTGAGGAGAGACAAATGGGCAAATCTTCCTGTGATATGTCCCTGAGACTGTCTCTTGTGTGTCTGCGCTTCCTGTGATATGTCCCTGAGTCTGTCTCTTGTGTGTCTGCACTTCCTGTGATATGTCCCTGAGACTGTCTCTTGTGTGTCTGCACTTCCTGTGATATGTCCCTGAGACTGTCTCCTGTGTGTCTGCGCTTCCTGTGATATGTCCCTGAGTCTGTCTCTTGTGTGTCTGCACTTCCTGTGATATGTCCCTGAGACTGTCTCCTGTGTGTCTGCACTTCCTGTGATATGTCCCTGAGACTGTCTCCTGTGTGTCTGCAGTTCCTGTGATAGGTCCCTGAGACAGTCTCCTGTGTGTCTGCGCTTCCTGTGATATGTCCCTGAGACTGTCTCCTGTGTGTCTGCGCTTCCTGTGATAGGTCCCTGAGACTGTCTCCTGTGTGTCTGCGCTTCCCGTGATAGGTCCCTGAGACTGTCTCCTGTGTGTCTGCGCTTCCCGTGATAGGTCCCTGAGACTGTCTCCTGTGTGTCTGCGCTTCCCGTGATAGGTCCCTGAGACTGTCTCCTGTGTGTCTGCGCTTCCCGTGATAGGTCCCTGAGACTGTCTCTTGTGTGTCTGCGCTTCCTGTGATATGTCCCTGAGACTGTCTCTTGTGTCTCTGCACTTCCTGTGATATGTCCCTGAGACTGTCTCTTGTGTGTCTGCACTTCCCGTGATATGTCCCTGAGACTGTCTCTTGTGTGTCTGCACTTCCCGTGATATGTCCCTGAGACTGTCTCTTGTGTATCTGCACTTCCTGTGATATGTCCCTGAGACTGTCTCTTGTGTGTCTGCACTTCCTGTGATATGTCCCTGAGACTGTCTCTTGTGTGTCTGCACTTCCTGTGATATGTCCCTGAGACTGTCTTTTGTGTGTCTGCGCTTCCTGTGATATGTCCCTGAGACTATCTCTTGTGTGTCTGCACTTCCTGTGATATGTCCCTGAGACTGTCTCTTGTGTGTCTGCACTTCCCGTGATATGTCCCTGAGACTGTCTCTTGTGTGTCTGCGCTTCCTGTGATATGTCCCTGAGACTGTCTCTTGTGTGTCTGCACTTCCTGTGATATGTCCCTGAGACTGTCTCTTGTGTGTCTGCACTTCCCGTGATATGTCCCTGAGACTGTCTCTTGTGTGTCTGCGCTTACTGTGATATGTTTTTCCTGATTTCCTGATTATTGCAGGAAGATGAAAGTGAATAATATTACTGGTTATTCTACATAGATATTCTGTCACTGTGTGATAAATGTATCAAAGGATGAATGTAATTTACCATTTCCTGTGGGATGTTATATCACATGTTAGGAGACAGTTATACTGGATGATAAATCAGTTTATGTTTAGGAGGGAACTGCTTTTAGGTGGTAGATTAGAAAGGAGGAAATTGGGTGACTCCTTTGAAATGTAATATGTGGTTACATTATATTATGTGAGACACCATGATTGGTTGAGAAGAACACAGGGCGGATTAACCCCCCTGTGATATTGTGTGTAAGAATGATATAAAAAGAGGGACTGTGAGCCCTGTATGTGGTAAATCTTTGACAATCCTTTGTGGAGAAGAACTGCTGTTTGATATTCTGTGTGATATTCCCCTTCAGGCAGAAGGTTGTCTTCTTTAAGACGTTGAGCAATAAACACCTTTTGCCTTTACTTCGACTACATCTGTACCCTGCGACAACAGGATTGCGCAAAACGCTATTCTGTTCTCCAGCTGTTCTGGGTAAGAGCTCAGCGTCTCCAAGTTCAAGCCCTCTGCCAGCTACCGTGTAGACCTGGTCCATTGCAAGGGATCAGGAGGAATCAGCCGACACCAATCAGGGAGTGTGGCCGCAGCTAGTCAAATGCATACGCAGCAGAAGCGGTTCCAGGTGCCGAGGTAGGAGCCTGAGGGTAACATAAAAAGCGGTTCCAAACACCGATGGTAGAGTTTGGTGGCAGCATCATTACACGCCCAAGGCACAGTAGGCGGAGTCAGTGACAGGCGGTCACTGACGGTGATTTGTGATTCCAAAAGCGCTAACCCGTGACCAGGGCCGGCCTAGACAAAAGGTGTCCTGTCACACGTACTGTGCATGCATATGCATCACAGTGCGTGAACCGGCCACTGCGATCGGGACTGCGATCGCAGTGACCACGCAGAACCATCACATTGTGATTGACAGGAAGTGCCATTTGTGGGTGGTGATGGGGGTTTTTTGGGATAACTCAGGCGTGCAAGTGCATTTAAATGCCATTGCAGGGGCATGCATAAATTAGCCGCTGCGGTGCCCTACGCAACCTGTGTAATCACTGTGTGTGATGAGGTTAGTAATTCCTGAGTAAGGTCAGAGCCTGTGTAAGTGTGTGTGAGGATGTGATGGTACTCCATGTTACTGATGGTCTCTCAGTCTTGTGTAGTCACTGCGTGTGATGAGGTTAGTAATTCCTGAGTAAGGTCAGAGCCTGTGTAAGTGTGTGTGAGGCTGTGATGGTACTCCATGTTACTGATGGTTTCTCAGTCTTGTGTAATCACTGCGTGTGATAAGGTTAGTAATTCCTGAGTAAGGTCAGAGCCTGTGTAAGTGGGTGTGAGGCTGTGATGGTACTCCATGTTACTGATGGTATCTCAGTCTTGTGTAATCACTGTGTGTGATGAGGTTAGTAATTCCTGAGTAAGGTCAGAGCCTGTGTAAGTGTGTGTGAGGATGTGATGGTACTCCATGTTACTGATGGTTTCTCAGTCTTGTGTAATCACTGTGTGTGATGAGGTTAGTAATTCCTGAGTAAGGTCAGAGCCTGTGTAAGTGTGTGTGAGGATGTGATGGTACTCCATGTTACTGATGGTGTCTCAGTCTTGTGTAGTCACTGTCTGTGATGAGGTTAGTAATTCCTGAGTAAGGTCAGAGCCTGTGTAAGTGTGTGTGAGGCTGTGATGGTACTCCATGTTACTGATGGTGTCTCAGTCTTGTGTAATCACTGTGTGTGATGAGGTTAGTAATTCCTGAGTAAGGTCAGAGCCTGTGTAAGTGTGTGTGAGGATGTGATGGTACTCCATGTTACTGATGGTATCTCAGTCTTGTGTAATCACTGTGTGTGATGAGGTTAGTAATTCCTGAGTAAGGTCAGAGCCTGTGTAAGTGTGTGTGAGGATGTGATGGTACTCCGTGTTACTGATGGTCTCTCAGTCTTGTGTAATCACTGTGTGTGATGAGGTTAGTAATTCCTGAGTAAGGTCAGAGCCTGTGTAAGTGTGTGTGAGGCTGTGATGGTACTCCATGATACTGATGGTCTCTCAGTCTTGTGTAATCACTGTGTGTGATGAGGTTAGTAATTCCTGAGTAAGGTCAGAGCCTGTGTAAGTGTGTGTGAGGATGTGATGGTACTCCATGTTACTGATGGTGTCTCAGTCTTGTGTAGTCACTGTGTGTGATGAGGTTAGTAATTCCTGAGTAAAGTCAGAGCCTGTGTAAGTGTATGTGAGGATGTGATGGTACTCCATGTTACTGATGGTCTCTCAGCCTTGTGTAATCACTGTGTGTGATGAGGTTAGTAATTCCTGAGTAAGGTCAGAGCCTGTGTAAGTGTGTGTGAGGCTGTGATGGTACTCCATGTTACTGATGGTATCTCAGTCTTGTGTAGTCACTGTGTGTGATGAGGTTAGTAATTCCTGAGTAAGGTCAGAGCCTGTGTAAGTGTGTGTGAGGATGTGATGGTACTCCATGTTACTGATGGTATCTCAGTGTTGTGTAATCACTGTCTGTGATGAGGTTAGTAATTCCTGAGTAAGGTCAGACCCTGTGTAAGTGTGTGTGAGGCTGTGATGGTACTCCATGTTACTGATGGTCTCTCAGTCTTGTGTAATCACTGTGTGTGATGAGGTTAGTAATTCCTGAGTAAGGTCAGAGCCTGTGTAAGTGTGTGTGAGGCTGTGATGGTACTCCATGTTACTGATGGTATCTCAGTCTTGTGTAGTCACTGTGTGTGATGAGGTTAGTAATTACTGAGTAAGGTCAGAGCCTGTGTAAGTGTGTGTGAGGATGTGATAGTACTCCATGTTACTGATGGTATCTCAGTCTTGTGTAATCACTGTGTGTGATGAGGTTAGTAATTCCTGAGTAAGGTCAGAGCCCGTGTAAGTGTGTATGAGGCTGTGATGGTACTCCATGTTACTGATGGTGTCTCAGTCTTGTGTAATCACTGCGTGTGATGAGGTTAGTAATTCCTGAGTAAGGTCAGAGCCTGTGTAAGTGTGTGTGAGGATGTGATGGTACTCCATGTTACTGATGGTGTCTCAGTCTTGTGTAATCACTGTGTGTGATGAGGTTAGTAATTCCTGAGTAAGGTCAGAGCCTGTGTAAGTGTGTATGAGGATGTGATGGTACTCCATGTTACTGATGGTGTCTCAGTCTTGTGTAATCACTGCGTGTGATGAGGTTAGTAATTCCTGAGTAAGGTCAGAGCCTGTGTAAGTGTGTATGAGGATGTGATGGTACTCCATGTTACTGATGGTGTCTCAGTCTTGTGTAATCACTGCGTGTGATGAGGTTAGTAATTCCTGAGTAAGGTCAGAGCCTGTGTAAGTGTGTGTGAGGCTGTGATGGTACTGATGGTGTCGCAGTCCTGCTGAGTATTACGGATGTGTGTAAGGTAAGGTGGACGTCTTTATGTTGTGCTGAGTTTGCATAGTCATCGTAGTGGATTAGCTTACTATCGCAGTGAGATTTCTTGCGTAATCGCTATTGCATTCGCAGTTGCATTTGTTGCTGCATTAGGCCCTATCAGCTTTACGGCATGCTAAGTCACCATTGACACCTGTATGTACGAGGCCCAAAGCCCCCCCCATTTGCCTTATAAATGGAGGAATGGACTCGTCCTCTTACTGATTATTGGGAATGTAATCAGCGTAGTCACATCATGGCTGCTATGTACATTGTATGACCGGTACAATCTGCCTGATTCAGAGTTGTACACACAGCCGAGATTTACGCAGTTGAGCCATTATCGGTAAAGTGCGAATTCGTCTAAGTCACTCTGACTATTCCTCAATGTACATTACCGTAGTCGCTCACATCGTGATTGACAGTCAGAGAGCGTTTGGGTGAGGTAAAGCACAGGGGCGGCAAACACTACAGGCTGTTGTGACCGTTTTTGGGGCGTGTCACAGCCTGCATCAGCGATCCCATCAAAATGGCTCCAACGTCTCAGGGCCATTCTGTGCATACATAGGGTTCCTCAGATGACCAATAAGCGAATGATCTATGTTGTCTTATTACGCAGCCGCAGGTGGGCGTCTCAGTACATTCCTTCCTCCCTTAGCGTCTGTGACATTTGCATATTATCGCACAGGAGCTGCGTATGGGATTAGCGTCATTTCTGATCAGGCCCAATGTTATTACCTCTATACAAATGTGTCGCTGACAAGCCTTCATTTTGTCTGGCGCTATATACAGTCCTCAAGGGGTCATTTTCCATTTTTATATATATGAATATGTCACAATACGACACGCCTCACTGCCATATCCTTTATTTCCATTATTAATAATATATTATAGATAAATAGTTATTATATTAATAACCAGTTACAACACTTGTATTAAATGTGGTTACATTGTATCCCTTCTAGCAGAAGAGGGAGAACTGTTCCTGAAGGTGTTAATACCCAGCTATGCCGCTGGCTCTATTATCGGGAAAGGCGGTCAGACGATTGTACAGCTACAGCGGGAGACGGGCGCAACTATCAAACTCTCCAAATCCAAGGACTTCTATCCAGGTCAGTGTCCCGTTACAAGTATGTATGTTATAGTCAGTGTCCCGTTACATGTACGTCATGGTATAGTCAGGGTCCAGTTACATGTACGTCATGGTATAGTCAGTGTCCCGTTACATGTACGTCATGGTATAGTCAGTGTCCCGTTACATGTACGTCATGGTATAGTCAGTGTCCCGTTAGATGTACGTCATGGTATAGTCAGTGTCCCGTTAGATGTACGTCATGGTATAGTCGGCATCCAGTTACATGTACGTCATGGTATAGTCGGCATCCAGTTACATGTGCGTCATGGTATAGTCGGCATCCAGTTACATGTGCGTCATGGTATAGTCGGCATCCAGTTACATGTACGTCATGGTATAGTCGGCATCCAGTTACATGTACGTCATGGTATAGTCGGCATCCAGTTACATGTACGTCATGGTGTAGTCAGTGTCCCGTTACATGTACGTCATGGTATAGTCAGTGTCACGTCACGTGTACGTCATGGTATAGTCAGCGTCATGTCACGTGGACGTCATGGTATAGTCAGCGTCACGTCACGTGTACGTCATGGTATAGTCAGCGTTTAGGAAGCGGAGGCTGGACTGGAGCCCAATCATTGATGCTGACATTAGGAAGTGGTGGCCTCTGCCCACCAATGTACCGGTAATGTACCTGTAGGTTTATTCTGTAAGTGTCACCCTATACTGTGTGTGTATATATGTGTGTATATATGTATGTGTGTGTGTGGGTATATGTGTGGGTATATGTGTGGGTATATGTGTGTGTGTATATATATATATATGTTAGTGATAAGAATAAATGGCGCAGATAGGGGTTACTGCCTGCTGGCCCTTCACCCGGGATGCAGGAGATTCTGTACGTCCTCTGTGTATTAGAGAATTGCGCGGTCTCTGCTGGCAGCACATAATGCAGCAAGCGTGCTACGAATGCCAAGGTGCCAGTATCATGTAAGACGAGGTTGGCATGTTGACAGCTTGTGCTCACTCATACAAAGGCACGGGCAAGTCCCTGTAGGCCGAAGCTTGCACTATAAGTGGTTGCCATGGTTACGTCCCACAGCCAATCAAGCTTGACAGAACAGAGAAGGGCTCACGTTGCCATGGAAACAGCTCACTGCTGCCCAGACTCTCTACGCCATAGCTTGTGCCATTCTAATCCTACTTTTGACACAGGCCCTAATGTGTTGCCATGGGAACAGCTTACTGCCAGGCGGGCTGAGCAATGCCATGCATGCTGCATTCTCACCGTACTGCTCTGCGAGGTCTCAGATGCTCTGCTCCCAAACTGTTACACAGCAACCGGGGCATCACGCAGGGCACCAAACCTAGATCAGAAAACGGGCCATTAAATATACATCAGCAAACTGTAGGAAAGGATCGTAATGTGGGCACACTATGAGCAGCACGGTTACTTACCCAGTGGTGCTGCAGGTACAGCCGTACTCACTGTTACGTGATGGAGCAGAGCGGGGTTCTATACAGCTCACCAGCCGGTGAGTGTGTGCTGCTAATGCGTAGTGGTGCAGGATACTGGAACAGCTGTATACAGGTATACACTGGGGTCTCTCACATGGAGCTAAGCGGGAGACGTCTGTCTACCACTCTCACACACAGTACTGAGATAGCTGCAGTCACATCTGCAGGAGTGCATCAGGTCAGACCTTCCTACTGACTCTGGGTCCTAATGCCCATACAGTATGTACAGTGAGGAGAGTGCATCAGGTCAGACCTTCCTACAGACTCTGGGTCCTAATGCCCATATAGTAAGTACAGTGAGGAGAGAGCGCAGAGTGCATCAGGTCAGACCTTCCTACTGACTCTGGGTCCTAATGCCCATACAGTATGTACAGTGAGGAGAGTGCATCAGGTCAGACATTCCTACAGACTCTGGGTCCTAATGCCCATACAGTATTTACAGTGAGGAGAGAGCGCAGAGTGCATCAGGTCAGACCTTCCTACTGACTCTGGGTCCTAATGCCCATACAGTATGTACAGTGAGGAGAACGTGTATCGGGTCAGACCTTCCTACAGACTCTGGGTCCTAATGCCCATACAGTATGTACAGTGAGGAGAGTGCATCAGGTCAGACATTCCTACTGACTCTGGGTCCTAATGCCCATACAGTATGTACAGTGAGGAGAACGTGTATCAGGTCAGACCTTCCTACAGACTCTGGGTCCTAATGCCCATACAGTATGTACAGTGAGGAGAACGTGTATCGGGTCAGACCTTCCTACTGACTCTGGGTCCTAATGCCCATACAGTATGTACAGTGAGGAGAGTGCATCAGGTCAGACATTCCTACTGACTCTGGGTCCTAATGCCCATACAGTATGTACAGTGAGGAGAAAGCACAGAGTGCATCAGGTCAGACCTTCCTACAGACTCTGGGTCCTAATGCCCATACAGTATGTACAGTGAGGAGAGTGCATCAGGTCAGACCTTCCTACAGACTCTGGGTCCTAATGCCCATACAGTATGTACAGTGAGGAGAGTGCATCAGGTCAGACCTTCCTACAGACTCTGGGTCCTAATGCCCATATAGTAAGTACAGTGAGGAGAGAGCGCAGAGTGCATCAGGTCAGACCTTCCTACTGACTCTGGGTCCTAATGCCCATACAGTATGTACAGTGAGGAGAGTGCATCAGGTCAGACATTCCTACAGACTCTGGGTCCTAATGCCCATACAGTATTTACAGTGAGGAGAGAGCGCAGAGTGCATCAGGTCAGACCTTCCTACTGACTCTGGGTCCTAATGCCCATACAGTATGTACAGTGAGGAGAACGTGTATCGGGTCAGACCTTCCTACAGACTCTGGGTCCTAATGCCCATACAGTATGTACAGTGAGGAGAGTGCATCAGGTCAGACATTCCTACTGACTCTGGGTCCTAATGCCCATACAGTATGTACAGTGAGGAGAACGTGTATCAGGTCAGACCTTCCTACAGACTCTGGGTCCTAATGCCCATACAGTATGTACAGTGAGGAGAACGTGTATCGGGTCAGACCTTCCTACTGACTCTGGGTCCTAATGCCCATACAGTATGTACAGTGAGGAGAGTGCATCAGGTCAGACATTCCTACTGACTCTGGGTCCTAATGCCCATACAGTATGTATAGTGAGGAGAAAGCACAGAGTGCATCAGGTCAGACATTCCTACTGACTCTGGGTCCTAATGCCCATACAGTATGTACAGTGAGGAGAACGTGTATCAGGTCAGACCTTCCTACAGACTCTGGGTCCTAATGCCCATACAGTATGTACAGTGTGGAGAGTGCATCAGGTCAGACCTTCCTACAGACTCTGGGTCCTAATGCCCATACAGTATGTACAGTGAGGAGAGTTCATCAGGTCAGACATTCCTACTGACTCTGGGTCCTAATGCCCATACAGTATGTACAGTGAGGAGAGTGCATCAGGTCAGACATTCCTACTGACTCTGCGTCCTAATGCCCATACAGTATGTACAGTGAGGAGAAAGCACAGAGTGCATCAGGTCAGACCTTCCTACAGACTCTGGGTCCTAATGCCCATACAGTATGTACAGTGAGGAGAACGTGTATCAGGTCAGACCTTCCTACAGACTCTGGGTCCCAATGCCCATACAGTATGTACAGTGAGGAGAGAGTTCATCAGGTCAGACATTCCTACAGACTCTGGGCCCTAATGCCCATACAGTATTTACAGTGAGGAGAGAGCGCAGAGTGCATCAGGTCAGACCTTCCTACTGACTCTGGGTCCTAATGCCCATACAGTATGTACAGTGAGGAGAACGTGTATCGGGTCAGACCTTCCTACAGACTCTGGGTCCTAATGCCCATACAGTATGTACAGTGAGGAGAGTGCATCAGGTCAGACATTCCTACAGACTCTGGGTCCTAATGCCCATACAGTATTTACAGTGAGGAGCAGAGCGCAGAGTGCATCAGGTCAGACCTTCCTACTGACTCTGGGTCCTAATGCCCATACAGTATGTACAGTGAGGAGAACGTGTATCGGGTCAGACCTTCCTACAGACTCTGGGTCCTAATGCCCATACAGTATGTACAGTGAGGAGAGTGCATCAGGTCAGACATTCCTACTGACTCTGGGTCCTAATGCCCATACAGTATGTACAGTGAGGAGAACGTGTATCAGGTCAGACCTTCCTACAGACTCTGGGTCCTAATGCCCATACAGTATGTACAGTGAGGAGAACGTGTATCGGGTCAGACCTTCCTACTGACTCTGGGTCCTAATGCCCATACAGTATGTACAGTGAGGAGAGTGCATCAGGTCAGACATTCCTACTGACTCTGGGTCCTAATGCCCATACAGTATGTACAGTGAGGAGAAAGCACAGAGTGCATCAGGTCAGACCTTCCTACAGACTCTGGGTCCTAATGC